>NJPS01000051.1:0-45000 GCA_002946415.1 Rutstroemia sp. NJR-2017a BVV2
TCTCGATATCCCTCCATTTTTATCGCTGTCTCGATATCCCTCCATTTTATCGCTGTCTCGATATCCCTCCATTTTTATCGCTGTCTCGATATCCCTCCATTTTTATCGCTGTCTCGATATCCCTCCATTTTTATCGCTGTCTCGATATCCCTCCATTTTTATCGCTGTCTCGATATCCCTCCATTTTTATCGCTGTCTCGATATCCCTCCATTTTTATCGCTGTCTCGATATTATCCATCTCTATCGCACAACATCTATTACAATTATATAAGTATAGTCTCCTCTACTAGGCGGACTAGGTATCCCCTCTTGTAGGCGGATCAAATGTCACCTGTAGTAGGCGGACTTTGAATCTTCTCTACTAGGCGGACTAGGTATCCCCTCTTGTAGGTGGATCAAATGTCACCTGTGGGCGGATTCGAGGTCTCCTCTACTAGGCGGACTAGGTATCCCCTCTTGTAGGCGGATCAAATGTCACCTGTAGTAGGCGGACTTTGAATCTTCTCTACTAGGCGGACTAGGTATCCCCTCTTTGTAGGCGGATCAAATGTCACCTGTAGTAAGGAGACCAAGTATTTTCTCTTTGCATCGAGTTTAGTTTCTTGATTATTGAGGATAATATTCCAAGACTTTTTATTCTGCTTCCATCAGTATTACTTATTATCTATCAGAATAGTGCTAACGATTGTTTTTCCAGACGTTCTATCTTGAATACCGTATAACAATAGGCAGCTATGGATGATCTAATGTGCCCCTCCAAAGAATCGTCGGCCCTATCAAAAACAGCAGTATATTTCCTCTATCTCTTTTTTCTCTATCCTCTCCCTCTATTTCCCTCTCTCTATAAAAAGCTAACCCTCTTTCTTCCCAGAAATTGATATCCAAACCTGCGTCGTCGGATTTTCTTCCGGAGAACTGCATTACAGATTTACCAGTTGTTATCAGGTGGACAAATAATTCTTCAGCTCACTTTATCGGTGCAGAACATCACCAACTCCGAATGAATATACAACTTGGTACAGACAAAAACCCCGAATTGCTCTTTTGGTTCAGTATATCAGTTTCAGTTAGCGCGAACCCCAAATCCTCTCATATACGTACAAAGTCTCTCTACTTCGTAGTCAAAGGCAGTTTGATTGATCGGGATACGGATAATAACTGTCTCTCCTTAGACTATTCGCAGTCTAAGTATTGTTTCGACACTTACGCTAGTATACGAAATGCTGGTATAACGACCGATGAGAGCTCTCTTTGCTGTACATTGTTTAAGCTCCACGATCATGGTACAGTATTTATGCCCCCGTGTCAAGATTGTCCCTTCACTCCTATATCGGATAATGTCTTGGATCTATTGAAGGAGATGCAGTCCCTTTCCCAGGCCAAGAGATTCCGGGTATTCATATCGTCTGGAGGAGCAGTACTTTCATCTTTTTGGGAAACCATTGATAAAAGATGTCGAGGAACCTTTACAGATGACTTTACAACTCAGAAGAGTGTATATAAAAAGGGTATGGTATGCGACGAATGGAAGAATTTCAATACATTTGTGAAAGAGAAGAAACTAGCGAAACATCAAACTACCCTTCATAGCAAAGAGCATAACTCGGAATCCCTACCGCCATATACCAAGGGATGTCAAAGTGCTGGAATGAAACGTAAAGGTGATTCAGAATTGACCCAATAGTGAGCGATAGTGCTGACATTCTAACAATAAAGATAGTGATCGCCTGGATGAATCTAGTGGAGTCTGTGGCGAAAATGTTGAACTCGATCAACGGTTTATAGAGACCGAAAGCGAGGAAGAAGTGGAAACAGAGCAGCCGAGCAAACGCACCAAGATATCTTCCGATAAAATCCCATCAGGTGTTACTGATCCTCACCATGAATCTGGCAAGCGATTCCTTTTATACCTCTTTTTTCTTTCTCAACATTTCTTAAGCACTACTAACTATATCCCCTAGATAAATCCCACGCAGATCGTCAAGTTCATTTCGCCGAACCTTGTAGCGAAATCTTGAACAACCTCGAAGCAAGCCCCCTCGAAAAGCAATTCGCTGATTTCATATTCTGGATAATGGGGGTCGACCCAAACTTGGAGAAGTCTTGTCAGGAGATCTTCTCAGATCTTGGCGGAGCAGTGTCTTGTGGAGATATGACCGAATTTTACAAGATAAAAGCGGATTTAATGGCGCAAGTTTTCTGTATCTATGAAAAGAAAGGATCTGAATGGGTTGTGAGGAATACCTAGGACACGAAAATGAGGAGAGGGGTATGCTTGTTCACTTAACAATCCCGTGGGATAGATAAGCCAAAGTCGACCAACAACGACTACTGGGGAATTGGAAATTGGGTAGCAATTCATCTTAGTTACTATCGCTAGAATCAACTATTCCATCTTCTGTTTGCAAGCAAGGGTCAGCTGCTACAGGCTGCTCATACTCAAAGTTTAGCCGATCCTATGGAAAACTGAAGAGTGTAGAAGTTCGGATGAATATTAGAGATCGCAGTCATCAGGTGTCTCCCACACAAGATTATTGACCCAGAGATTGCATACTTGATACGGCGATATGCATCTAGATACAAGTCATTGCATAAATAACGAAGCAGCGAGGATGGTCACTTAGGAAGGATGAACTTTCAGTGGTGTCTAATGTCTCTCTGTTATGACTTCCCCTTGTCCCACCTTCGCCACAGAAAATACCTATCGATCGTCGATTAGAGGGGTAGGCAACATGATAGTCACCGCAATTTGCCGCTTCTTGAGTCTTCTCCTCACATCCGTAAAGCTGGACAGTCTATCCCCTGTGATGACCTGACCAAATTGAGGAAACAAATAATCCTTAGAATTAACAACTACAGAACTAAGAGGGCTTATTTATTTATTTATTTAATTTAAGCGCTAGGCTGGCACATATGCTTTTGCAAGGGCCACTGAACCTCCCGAGGGGTATCTAGCGTGTCTGCGCAGCTATATACATAACTACCAGACATATTCGGACGCACTACTGCGGCAGCTGGTCAGTGGGCACCGTTATGGGCGACCCGAAGATTCGTCAAGTTTCCTCCACCTCCATCTAATGAGATTCCTCCAAGTCCCACTGCTAGCCCGGGTCCCTTATCCCGCGGTGTTACAGTTCCCAGTGTTCCCTCTCAACAACTGATCTAGGAAGTAGGGCTCGTCGACTAGGGAAAACCACAGGGGGAAAAACCTAGTCGAATAGATGTTGCCGTTCCAGATGTACTTTGCCAAGGGAGTCGAGCCAATAGCATTCTTGAGCGTGAAGAAGAGGAGAAGATGCCTGTTGTTAACGTGTTGGCAGCACGTCCCAAAGGGGATATGTCAGGTCGATAAAGCAGAGACCTTTGTCTCTACTTATCAGTAGAATCGAATCAAAAGAGCTGTTGTAGAAGCGTTCCCTCTTCCTTCCAAGTACACCCCCTGGCGTCCAACCTACTCCCAATCCCTAAGCCCCGAAGCCATCCAGATATACGTTTGAACGCGTCATTGAGTGCGGTAAATCCCCTCTGCAGACCGCTAGCTACCCTCCCCATGTCTCTCTGCCTCATATATATCGTTATTGCTTAATGTATGCATCGTCGTCGGTGGTAAGTACGGCCAGGTGGCAACTTCGAGATGGCGAGAAAAACGCGTCGTCAAGGCTGAAATAATCGTTCCGAGACTCAATCTTGGCTCTGCAGACTCTCAAAAGAGCTGCAGGTTCGTAGAGGGCACCGCGTACAGGTGTTGAGCCATCGCCCTCCGAACTAAGAGGGTTTGATTGATTAATTAATTGATTGTTATTTTCCGTCCGGCGGGCGCGTGCAGCACGGCACGTGACCCTAGTAGGACGTGCTGGGCTGAAAGATGCCAGCATTTTCTACATAATCTAAGTACATAATAACAAGAGCTACCCAATGGTTGTCTCTCTATATGGCGGCTATGCCTAGTGGTTATAATCTCTTATTCAGAGTATTCAGATCGGTATTTAGCGAGTTACTGGCCTAGAGGGACAGATAATCTCAAAGAATTTTGTATCTTCATGCCACTTTGCTAGCTCCATTGCACCCTTTGCACTTCCTAGAAAGTATTCGATATCAGCCTTATGATCTTGTCTTTTACTCCTCTTTGCTCTGGTGCAGTAGAAGAGATGCAGCTGGCTCTTGGGGCGGCCACAGCTGCAGCTTAGAAAAGCGTCCGTATGATGGAGCCTCTTGTGATATGCTGCGAAATCTCCATGTCCGGTTCTAGCAGCGTATATTCTACTCAAGCTTGCTCGTGGCAGGGTGAGGACCTTCAATTATGATAGCAACTGGTACGGCGATGATGCTATCAAACTTCGCCTTGTTCATGTCGCGAATAATTTGAGTCGTGAGCTTGAGCGACATCAAAGGGTAAGATTAGATAAGCGTGCCCGACGCTGAACCTGTTTTAGTAAGGGCTACTACTAACAGTTTTCAGGATTGCCCTTCACGGCGACTAATTTTCATTGGTCATTGCTTTGGTGGTCTGGTTATTGAAAAGGTATTTTATTTTATGTATGAGTTCTAAACCTTACTTGTCACTGATTACAGAAATTCAAGGCTCTGGTCAAACCGCAAATGTCGAAATACTCGATGCCACAATTGGAGTTATATTACTTGGAACTCCGCATAATGGTATCGTTTACTCGTCACATATTTACGGGTTCAGTTCAGGTGGCATTTATCAATGCATTTCTTTCTTCAGCCTATAGTTCTTTGGGTTCTATAGTCTTCTGGGTTTGCCCTGCAGCGCTAGCCCTCGATTCGGCCAATAAGAGCACCAGATGTTCGTCCAAAATGGGTACGAAGTAGGGTGCTAGGCCAAATAGAGCTGCTGCACGCACCGAATTTATAAATTCGGGCATTGGTTTCCTCCTCTAACTCCTTAGCTCTCCTCAAGAGCTTCTTCAGTTCCTTTAACTCCTGTAAACTCCTATACTCTCCTTCATAGTCCTTGCCTTAAGGGTGGGATGGTGGGTGTCCAAAAATAATTGCCAACATTGAAGAAATTGATGATTTTGCAGCATTTCAATTTCTCGAGCCGGCAAATCTTTTATTTTGTGTGGTGGGCCAATCTGAAGTTGGGGTCTGGTCGGCCTTTAGATTTGCCGTCATGTTGGCCTCAAATATGTGTTCCTAAACATGGACATATAAAATTACGTCAGGTGAACTTTTGACAAGGATCATCCAGGCCGGTGCGGCGGGAGAACCCACCTCATTAGCTGCATTGAAAATTGACAATGAGATGGTGTTGGACACAGTCAAAGATTTTTCGATCGCAACTCGCAAAAATGGTATCGCAGTACATTGTTATTTTGAACAGAAAAGCTCGAAGGTATCCAAAATGTTCGGGGACAATTACAAGGTATGTATAGAATACCATTAATATTGAACAGGTATATTGATTTTATTATTAATAGGATTTTATTGTTGATGAAGATTCGGCGAACTTGGATGGCTGTGAAAGCTATGGCCAACTGCTCGACCACTATGAGCTTAACAAATTTTCTGACCCCAAGGACGGAAATTGGAGAAAGCTTTCCGGGGTAGTTGTTGATCTTTGTATTAGTACCAGGCAAGGCACTAAGGCACATGAGGATAGTCGAAGCAATTTGGAGCCTGAGGCAACAAGGCCACAGAATCTTACCCCACCAGCTATGGGTGTGTTTTTCTCTGGTAGCAACAATTCTGGTATGCAAGTAAGGAACAATTCTGGATCGATAACTTGGGGAAAATAAATAGTTACTTATATACGATAATCATATAGAAGTTGGATTATAATTTGTATTTCGAGATCGTTTTTAATATAAACTCTAGATATTTTATCTGTTCTATCACTTTCTTGCATTGATAAATAACTTTAATTTACAATAATCAGGCTGAATTGTTTGGAGTTGCTACATTTAATTTATGTGCTTATGTCTGAAAAGAACTCACAAGGCTGTAGCTGAGGACATCATTTAACATTTTATCATTCTACTCTTCAGAACTTTTTGATGAATATATAACAAGCATACAAGTCTATTATTACTACACCAGATCAGAAATACCGATAATGGAACATCGGATCCACTTCTCCGGAGGCTATAACCAAGGCATGCAAGTTGGTTCCAATTCTGGAATAATAAATCACCATTCAACATCTAGTATGTCTGTCCATATATATATATATATTAGTCGGCTTTCTTTAGATCCTAACATAAAGTACTACAAGAAACTAATAACCTACTCTCTAGATCAAGAAAATCTGCTCGGCCGCCTACCAATTGCAACGAATGCACCCTTCAATTCGTACAACCGCCAGCACGAACCCACCTGCCTCCCTGACACTCGAGTGGACCTTCTACAAGAGATATACGAGTGGGCTGATGGACGAGATGAGCGGTGCATTTTCTGGCTAAATGGCTTAGCTGGCACAGGAAAGTCAACAATTGCGCGTACCATCGCTCGTACATATTTCGACCAGGAGCGTCTTGGAGCCAGCTTCTTCTTCTCGAGAGGCGGTGGAGATGTTGGTCATGCTAGCAAATTCTTCACGAGTCTCGCTGTACAGCTTGCATACAATATACCATCTCTCCAACATTATATCAGCGATGCTATTACGGAGCGGAGTGATATTGCGAGCCACTCCTTCCGCGACCAGTGGCGTCAGCTCGTCCTTCGTCCATTATCAAGGTTAGATGGAAGTTTATCTCCATCCTCATACGTGCTTATTATAGATGCTCTTGACGAGTGCGATAATGAAAATGATATTCATATCATTTTACAACTTCTGGCTATGGCTCGAGAACTAAAGACGATACGACTTCGAGTCTTTCTAACAAGCAGACCTGAAATTCCAATCCGATATGGTATATACCAGATACCGCAAGCTGAACATTGCGACTTTATACTCCATAATATATCACCGTCGATTGTTGATCATGATATATATATTTTTCTAGAAGACAGGCTGAATAAAATTAGGCAAGAACGGACTATTGGAGATAAGTGGCCAGACAAGCAGGCTCTCGAAAAACTAGTCCAAAATGCTAGTGGCCTTTTCATTTGGGCTGCAACAGCTTGTCGATTCATCTGTGAAGGGAAAAGATTCGCACCTAAGCGACTGGATATAATTCTGAAAGGCAGTAGCAGCACTGTTATACCTCCGGAGAAGCATCTTGATGAGATATATACTACTGTCCTTAAAAATTCTATTTCCTCGGACTATCAGGACGAAGAAAAGGAAGAGTTGTATAAAACACTGAAATATATACTTGGAAGTATAGTAGTCTTGCTTTCACCTCTTTCTGCTTTCTCACTAAGCAACTTGTTGAGTCTTGCAAAGCAAAAAATCGATCAAGCAGTTGAAGATCTTCATGCAATCTTATATATTCCAGAGGACAAAAATCACTCACTACGTCTACATCATCCTTCATTCGGCGACTTCCTCCTTAACAAAGAACGATGTGAGGACTCGAATTTCTGGGTAGATGAGAAGCAAGCGCAGCGGATTTTAGCTTTTGACTGTATAAAGCTTATGTCTACCTTTCTTAAACAAGATATTTGTGGACAAAAGGCTCCTGGTACACTTGTAATTGATGTAGGGATTCGAGTAGAGGACTATCTTCCTCCAGAGGTTAGATATGCATGTATCTACTGGGTTCAACATCTTCAGAAAGGCGGAATTCAGCTTCAAGACAATGACCAAGTCTATCAGTTTCTCCAAGTACATCTCCTCCACTGGCTTGAGGCTCTTAGTTGGATTGGGAAGATTTCAGAGGGTATTGTTGCGATAAGTTCTTTAGAATCCTACATTTCAGTGAGTCACATTAATTTTTTAAGAATTTAACTAATGAATACTATAGGCTAACGTCCATCCCTACGTGCCGGAAAACCTTACGTGCCGGAAAATTAGTAGATACTTTGACTTCAAGAATCTCAAAATCTGTCCACACCTCAATATCTCTTATAATTTCTTGTGAGTCATACTTCATGACCATTCCTGAACATCCGGAGCCCTTCCCAATAGAAAATCACGTTCGCATCATCCCCCTCACGCCTGATTTGCAAAGAGTCTCTTTTCACAACTTAACTGACCTCCTCTCCCATAGCACCACCACTAAGCGTATACCATCCTTAATAGTTTTAAAGGAGTCTATCTGAGCTCTGAAGCCTGGCTATTGCATTGAACATCGTCAGGAACTTTTGTGGCTGCTGTAGTATGCAGATTTATGCAGGATCGCCACGCGGATCGATACCTCGGATGAAAGGGAGTGACGAATTTGGGTAGTGCAAAATAGTCCCGCCTCACAATATACATGATGGTGACGATAACATCCTACTCATATAACAAGAAGACTGGATATCGAGGATTTTGGGACGCTCCTGAGGATGCTGGTTTAGGAATCAAGACCAAAATTCCACTCATTAGCACCATCCCCATTCTCACGCATGAGAACCTCAAAGAATGCTGTATCTAGGCCTTGAAATACCCAGTCTTCCATGCTGGCTGCCGGATGAGGGAACATCTGATCTGGAGGAAAAGGAAAGTCTTCGGATGCACTTTGGGTAAATTGCGTTGGATGTTCTTCAGTCTGAGATGCTTTTGTTGATATTGATCGCGTAACCTGTCCGTGCTGGTCTACGACTTCAGGTACGCCGTACCCGGGATGCAAGTCTGCCTGAGTTGAGCCTTTGACATGTATGGAGCCAATACCACCAAGTGTGACCGTTTCGTTGGAGCCTTGATCTCGTTCTACCTCCAATACTGCTATTGATGTAATGCCATCTCGTGTAATCCTGATAGCACCAATATAGGGCACTTTGATGGTCAAAACTTCATGATTATTCTGAAGATTGCCATTGATCCATGCTGGCTGCCCTTGTGCGATATCTGCTTCAATCGCCAGAAGGTCTTTGAGGAGGACGGCACATTTTACTACAAGAGCATCTTCATGGAGCTCCGACATGGATTTCATACATTCGAGAGCTGTTTCCACAATGGCACGATCACTCAGTCGTTGATGAACGAGCGAAACGTCCTTCTTCTCATGGGTAACAACATGTGCCAGCATCAAAGTCAAACCTGCAATCAGCGCCATGAAATCACCAATTCGACAATTGGGGGTGTTTGGGTCAAAAGTGCAAATTGCGATTTCTCGAGTCAGAATCTCGCGACTTGCATTGACACAGGCGATCCTAGAATGAACTCTCTGTGACACATGACTTTGACTTAACATATATGGCAAATGTAGCTGATTAACCACTGTATAGTAGAACATCTGGTCTGATGCTCGACGAGTTTCCTTGAATGCTTCATTCGAGTCTATGTTAAGGCCTGCGAGAGCCATTGGGCGCCAGAATGTGGACGGCAAAAGTTGAGTTAATTTGATGAGTTCTTGGTCAATCTGTTGAGTTTTTTCCAGAGCGTGGTGCAGTATTTTCATTTGGTTACGATCGATTATTTTGGTTGTAATGTGCGTGACAAGCGTAGGTAGGCTGCAGCTTCGCGTCGAGTGCTGTGGTTCGTCCTGTATCTCAGAACTTGGACCACCAGTACTTGTAGGCAGACCAAGCAGTAGTGACAAAACTCGTTCCATGTAAATAATTCTTGTCCACATGACTTCAGGATCAAGATCGTTCTGCTTCTCGATGGCTTTGAAGCGATAGTGACCTGGTCGATGTAGGCCCAGCAAGTGTCCTGCGGAAACAGCACGGCGCATAGATACCCAAGCCCGTCGGATATTGCCACTATCGGTATGAAAGAGTGCTTCCAAAATGATGTCCTCAAGTGCCTCTAAGGTACCTAGGAATTCCTCGTTTGCAGTGACCAACTTTATTGCCGACTTTGCGAGCCTTTGCATGATGGCATGATGGTGTTCGGAGACACCTGGTATCACTTTTTTAGGAGACAGATTTTGTAAAGCTGTGGCAAAATGTAACATCTGACCGGCCAACAAGACTGGGTGATGTTCTGGACGGAGAAGATTTGCGTTTGATGTTTGTTCTTTGCGCGTATCTTTTGGCGGTACTTTGCGAGACTTGAAGTTGCACTGTTTACTGAGCGAAGAGAGCCCAATGAACATTCCAAGCAGAATCTCAATGTCATTCTGGGAGGGAAAGGTAGCCAGCAGAGATTGAGTAATGTCATGATATGATAATGTATTTGTAGTGGGATCATAGTTTGAAGCTGGTGTTGGTGGCCATTGGGTAGTGAAAAGCTGGTTTGGTGATCGTCCATTTTGGCTATCATTCTCGTTTTAGTAACATAATTCTGCCCCTTGCTCTCTGGATTGTTTTCTCACCTGATGACAGAGCCGCCAGGTAAAGTTGCTGCTAGCGTCGGGAACAATGAAGAGCCACCGGACGATCCATAGCTCATACCAGAATTTTGCAACTCAGGCTGAGTTTTTCGAATAACTTCTCCTGTCGGTAGATCTTCGGCACTGGTAAGAACACCACTCTGTCCTCTGTCATTTGCGTTCGTTTCTGGCACATCTGAATATATCTGCTTCACACATTGTGCTCCTTGACGGCGGCACGACATGCAGATATCATCGCTTGGCAATTGGAAAATACACTTGACTTTTTGCCGTCTGCATGCCCAACAGCTATGGGTACCCTTTCGGACTTTCCGTCGCTTCGCTTTGTTTTCGTCCGATTGAGTATTCATTGCAGCTGAATGCAGGATGCGATTGTGTCAAGGAAATGGTTGTTCGCCCGAAATTCCCTCAACTATTGTCTTGAGATTAAGCCCATGGTGTCGCGTTGATGGTTGCTTGTATTCGGGCGAGCAGTTGGTCCGAGGTGATTTCAAATCATGGATTCGGCCGAGAGGGGCTGACAAATTTTCCCCACCACGGCTCGGTTGCAAAAATGGGGCTTATTCGTCCGACATCCCTAGTCAATCCAGGGAGACAGGTAGTCTGAGGGCATATATATATGGCAAGGCTAAGCTGAAGAATTCTAGGATTATGCTTGGCAATGGTGTGGGATTCTGACAATCACAAAGTATGACACAAAAAGTATTGGTACATGGTGCAACTGGTGAGACTGGTAGCGAGATACTAGATGGTCTGTTAATGGATGGAAGCTTTGTGGGTCCTTCCAATCTGAAGAAACGTTCAAACTCATTTCAAATCAGGACGTCGCTGCTCTGGTACGCTCACAGTCATTGCAAAAGCCAGCCACGAAACAGTTACAACCCAGAGGGGTTGAGGTGATCGTTGGTGATCTCGACAAGCAGACTGTAGAGGATATTGCAGAGCTTCTGGCGGGATTCGATGTTGTCATCAGCGCAGTAGCGACAACTGGGCAGCTAGATCAACTCAAACTTATTGATGCTGCAGCCATGGCAGGAATCAAGAGGTTTGTTCCCTGTGGTTTCACTTCGATTTCGCCACCAGGTGGCGTAATGAGCTTGATTCGAAATGAGAAGGAGAAGACCCATGAAAGAATTTGGTACCACCATCTACCTTACACAATCATTGACTCAGGTACTTGGTTTCAAATATCTTTTCCCGTACTACCTTCGGGAAAGGTTGACTATGCGTATATGGGAGATGGCAACACACTTGTTGCTGATGGCACTGCTCGGAGTCTGATGATTGACAAGGGGGACATTGGGAAACTTACAGCAAGGGTCATCAAAGATGATCGCACACTCAATAAACGCGTGTTCTTCAACGCGGATTCATCTTCACAGAACGAGATATATGCTTTGATGGAAAAGAAGAGTGGAGAAAAGATTGACGCACTGCATGTAAGTTTCTGCCCACATACACAACCGTGACGTAACACTGATAATGGCAGGCAACCCACGATGAACTCTGGGCCAAAATGTATGCCGCACGAGTTGTCGCTGCAGAAAATCCATCCGATTCTAGACTGCGTTTTGCGGCTATCAGCGCCGAATACTCGGTTTGTAAGTATGTCAGACAAGACAACACTCCAGAAAATGCGAGATATTTGGGATATCTTGATTCGAGGGTACTATATCCGGATTTCATGCCAAAGACGTTTTCGGCGTTTCTTGACGAGTTGCTAGCTGGAAAAGCCAAACAGCTTTACCGCGAAAAGCTTCAGTTCATGAAGAAGTAGTAGTAGCTAGATCATGTTCTCAGACAATACAAAGATCTCTCCGTTGCTTTCGGTCCAGTGATTACATTAGTGAGATGACGGCGGTGATGTGCCCCACCAAGATCGTCACCCGCCGAGGTACCGACCCGCGTGGCGATCTTGCATGAATCTGCACGCCACATAGCCGCTCAAGGCTATTGAAGATCTCCCGCCAAGTGGAACGCCCTAAGAGCTCGGCTAAGAGTCTTTTATAAGTTTTAGGAATAAAGTAAGCTCGGTGGTGCAGCTGTAGCACAGACGCACGATTCGCTTCTCTAAAAAGGCTGGGAATATCATCTGGTCGTCTCTTGTCATCTGAATTGGAGTCCTTTCTTCTGTGGAATGGCAAGGTTGGAATGCAGACAGAGAGGGATATAATTTTACCATTTGCTGAGACGACGCAGACTAGCGAATCAACTTGCAAAAGCTTGCTTCCTTTCCAACAGTCCTCTCGCTGCTTCATGGATTTATTGCTGATTTGGGGAGGTTGGTCGAATTCTGCTATGACTTGTAAACCTTTTCTGCGATCTACAAACATACGGAAAAGCGGACGTTGTGATAGATGAGCTTCCGAACGCCTTGTTGACCTTGGTGGGTTGGTACATTACGGTTGGGATGTTTTAGTCTCGTAACCTCTTCACGCACTGCATCTCGTAGTTGTCCCACTGTGTCTTCGCGGAGGAGTCGGAATTGTCTGTCCAGAAGTCCGGCAAGGCCTGACAGGTGGTGTTGTGTTGAGTCGACCAATGGGAGGTATTCCTGTCGTGAGGAAGCGATCTCTTGCGCTGTGGGGAGGATCTGGATATCGGCGATACCCACATGGTCATTATCGTGTCGAGCACCGTTGTTAGAGAGATTTCCAGGCAAGTCTCTCTAACAACGGTGCTCGACTATATTGCTCAGGCCTTTTCTTTGCTCCAGAAAAGAGTATCATTCGAGAAACATTTCGAGAATGTATCCCCAGTTGGATTTATAAAATATCAAGAACACGATCAAATTGGAGTGCTGTCCTCCAAACTCTCGAGGGTCATTCGGGCTCGGTTAGGTCAGTCGCCTTTTCGCCGGACGGCAAGGTGGTAGCTTCAGGCTCTGACGATAAAACGATCCGGCTCTGGGACACGGCAACGGGCGAGCGCCTCCAAACTCTCGAGGGTCATTCGAGCTTAAAGGCATCCTCAGCCTTTGAACAGTACTCTATATCAAACCATTGGATAACTGAAAAGACAGATGGAGAAATGCGAAATATTCTTTGGCTACCTCCAGATTATCGACCATTGAGTATATCTTTTTGTAAGGGAATTATAGTTATGGGTAGTTCCTCTGGAAGCGTTTTCTTTCTGAAACTTGAGCATAGAAATTTCATATCTAGGTAATTATTGCTATCAGTATATCCACTAGTTATTGTACTATTTGTGTATTTAGTATAATTTTCTTTTCTTTTCTCTCTCTCTCTAATAGAGAGGTTGGGGGAGGCTTGTGAATAAATAGACTTTCTATTTGCCACCCTGGTTCTAGTATGTTCTATCTAAGGTCATGTGGCAGTTCTGTTGTACTTCGTTATAGGCCAAATAAAACCAAACAGTGGGTCTTATAGCATTTGTAGTGGTTAATACTATCTTGGTAAAAGATATAACGAAACTGGATTGATTTGGGGTACTAAAGCTCTCTATCAGCTTGTAATACTACTATATCAAGTATCGTGCTAGAAGATTCGAGGACCCACTGTTTGGTTTTATTCGGCCTGTAACGAAGTATAAAGAAACATAAAGAATTTTTCCAGTTGACCTAACTTAGTTGAGATCCATAGCGGGATTACTGTGTACTTCATGTTTCAGCTATACGGGTGTTGGGAAAATTTAGTATCAAATCTAGGCTGGGTCAAACATGTACTTGATCTTTGTTATTCCTGGCTACTCCCAGAATTATACTACTACGTACAGACAAGCTCATATACAAATATACCAACACATGGCACATACTGCGGTATTTGGCGTAATTGTTACGCCAAGATTTCTAGAGAATTCTATACAAACTAGGGAGTATACTTTGGTACTCGGGGGAATAAAGGTTAAAATTATTCTCGTAGATTCTATCAACAAGGGTGCTTTTATCGAATCAGATCGTCAAAATCCTACAATTGTGGAGAATTTTAACAACAACCGGGGGTATATGTATTAACCTTTATTCCCCCGGGTACGAAGTATTATCCACACACGTATATTCTAGCCAACAGGATCCAGAGAATTCAGTGATATAAGGCTAGTCAAACTCCCTTGATTGATCTATCTTGGCGTACGAATTACCCCTGTAGTATAGTACACCTAGAAGTAGGCCTGGGCCTAGAACATGTACAACATGGTTTAGAGAACGGCACTGCCATTACATAGTTCTACATTCCAGGCCCAGTTCCAGTGACCCAGAGCGTTCCTTGGAAAGGACTACCAATAAATGAATAATATCTAACAGTTCCATAGCATACTTACTTCGTACCCGGGGGAATAAAGGTTAATACATATACCCCCGGTTGTTGTTAAAATTCTCCACAATTGTAGGATTTTGACGATCTGATTCGATAAAAGCACCCTTGTTGATAGAATCTACGAGAATAATTTTAACCTTTATTCCCCCGAGTACCAAAGTACAAATCCATACCCAGCTGTCCAACTTCTGAATCGCATATTAGAGTATAGACTCGACGAAAGATTCCACGAGATTGGCCTATTAACTTCCTAACATGATTACTTTTTGAGTTTCGTAGAGTACTGCCCCTGAATCGCCGCTGGAGTTCGATGCGGAAGGGCATGATGTATCTCCTTCCAGGAGCAACCGTCCTTCTTCATTCTAAGTATTGTTTTATGTTCCTTCGGTTTCCATGGAACGCATTTTGTCTTAGCTCGTAATCTTGCTGACTGTATCTTGGAATGTATAATGTTGCGAGTATTTGAGGCCTCTGCAGGTGTTGTCAGTCGAGAACCAATGTTCAATGCTTCAGAAAGTATTGGGAGATGCAGATGCTCTAGAATATGTTGTAGCTGAAACTCAAGATTGTATGTTGTATCATTTCCAATTTTCGTACGCTTAAGAAAGCCTTGGAATAGCCATTCGTGATATTCATCGATTGGTGCCGATTCTACTATAACAGAGGGATTTGAAGAGGTTTGTGGAGAATGATGGTTGTCATCTATAGGTGTTGGTGAATGTCCATTGTGGTCTTGGCACTATACTTCATCCACTTCAAATTGCGTGGTTGAAGATGGAGTAAGGATGTAATGATCGGGGGATGATACTGGGACGTTATTTGTAGGCAGTGAATAAAGCTTTCGGCGTTTTGCAGGTTGTAGATCCTCGTCATTCTCATTATCACTGTCGATCTCAGTCTCGAATAAATGCAACTGCTTCCTTTCTTTTTGCTTATTATCATCTTTGTTCTGCTGGTGCTGATGCTTTTGGAACTTGTCTTCTCGAAAATGACCCGAAGAACCATGTCTAAGCTCCTCTGATCTGCTGTAGTTGGAAGTGCTTTGATGGTGTTCCCAATCAGTCTGAGGATGCGATAGCTCAGCAGAGCCATGGGAATGTGAAGACAAGGGAGACGTAGCTAATGATTCCTCTTGTTCGTCGGACACTGGAAACAGGCCTATTTCATAGCCAAAGGCACTTCCCTGGTTTGATTTTCCATTTTCTACGGCCAATGGGACAGGAAGGTTATGGTGTGAGGATGTCCCAGATCTGTGCTGCACAACTTCATCGTTGATGTACAGATCTGTATCGCTTTGTGCAGATTGAGGAGAGTTGTCGCAATAACAAGGTTGGTGTTGAGAAGCTTATATATACTACATATTTGCTCTTTATCATTTCGCAAAAATCGTATTTGTTAAACTTGTGAACAAAAGCTGATTACCTACTAGCCCCGATAAATGATCAGATCATTACATTATAATCCCCTTCGAAAAAAGCTTGCCCTCGAATATTGGGACATTTCCTTGCTTCCATTTAGCTCGTCGTAATTGTCTACCCTATCTTCCCACTTCCTAATCCATTTCAGAAGGTTCTCTGGTGGCCCGGGCAAATTCGGATGAGCCAAATGGAAATCTCGAATTTTATGAGGTGAATATTTGAAATCTGAGGCCGGGTAATACTTCGGGTCCTCATCGACACCTACCCAATCTGCCCTATATTCCAGCTTATTGTCCCTCTTCCGTACCGCCCGAATAGTATCTACTTCCCATTCATCTTCACCGGTAACATTGACTGTATTGGAAGCGTCAGTTATCGTATTGTCGGCGTTTATACCCAAGGTTTTGGAAAGGATAGAAGCGTGAAGACGTTCCGGAACATGATTCAACTGTAAAGTGATTTCGCATGTTGTTTTGTTTTCGATTATAGTACATTTTATAAGACCTTGAAGTGGCCATTCGTGATATTCGGCTATCGATACGGATTCGATCATATCGCAGGACTTTCGAAAGGGGTTGGAAGTGTGAGAACAGTTGTTTCGAGACTGCCTATGCTTCGTTTTGTGTTGTGTAGGTAAAGACAGTGAACGGCTGTGACGCTGTCTAAGACGATCTTTGGGGTTATCCTTAGGAGCTAGTACTGAAGCGTTATCGAGAGACGATAGCTGTGGCTTTCGGCGTTTTGCAGGTTGTGGGGGGTTGTTATCTATGCTGTTTGTATCAGGAATGTTATGCTCGAAGGGACAGCTTTCGTCGGTCTCATCCCGCTTCCGCTTTCCTCTATCCATCATATGATAATTGCTATCATCCTCCTCTACCACCTCCCCTAGTACTTCTTCACGTTGTTGCTGCTCTGACTGATCTTCATCGTAATGTTTTTGAGACGGAGAGCCATCTCTGAGCTCTTCAGGTCCGCTATGAGTGATTACACTCTGCTCATACCCTGGGTCATTGTGAAGATGTGATATCTCAGCGACGTGAGGTTGTAATATCTCCGCAACGTGAGGATGAGAATGTGGGGAGGTAAGAACAGTAGCTGGCTTTTCTTGCTTTCCAAAAGCTAAGAGCAAATCTGTTCCATTTTTAGAAATGTCCTTGTTCTCCCTTTCTTCACTGTTCTCATCCAATATTGTAAGCAAAGGGTGCGGTAATGCTGTCTCGGATACGCTGTGTTTGGATTTATCATTTCTAAGCAGGCTGGTATGATTCTGTGATGTTCTAGGGGAGTTCTGGTAAGAACAAGGCTGGTCCTGGCCAGACATAGAGGCTAAGGTATCCTGCTCAAGCGGAGGGTCCTCGTTTTCGAAACCGCCTTCTTCGACCTCCCACGAGTTCCCATGATCAAAGAAATAAGGTAAGGTAGAAACGGAAGCAGCTTGAAGATTGGGAATATCTGATTCATCATCTGCCAGAACCAGTGGTCTATCTGTGTATAGTCAGGTGACTGCTTCTCATAATGATATATGGCTGATATACATACCTTGAGTGCCCCAGCTATTCTGATGTCTTTCAGTCAAGACTTCCAGACTCGAAGGTGAATCTGTAATTTCCTTCATCCATGGGCAATCGTTTGTTTTGCTCAAAGCTATGTCCTCATCCCCTCGGGTTGTGTTATCCGGGCTCAAGTGTTCCGGCACAATATCCTTCGTTCGTAGTGCGGTGTACTGCAGCTCTTCAGCTGTGAGAAGCTCGCAATTTTTGTTGTTTTCTTTGTTGTACACCTTGTTATTGTCACTAAGGACGGTGGTAGTCCCTGCTCGGTTTCCCACAAGTTAGTCACTGTCGCTAAAAGCTGAAGACTTTGATATTAGAACATACCCAGAATTTCCGACCTGTAACCTGGATCTTCATCGGCTGATACTACTGCAACTGCTGCTTGTCGGATGTCGTCAAATAGTGCATCGTCTGGCTTGATACAATGGATCTTGTCGGGAATGCTGGATTCTTTCTGGGCAGGTACGTGTTGGGTAGTTGCGCGTTTGTTTCGTGGAACAGTAGGCACATATTGATAGGGGATAGGATCAAAAGTAGCCATCTTGAACGTGTAGAAATAATTGATAATATTGAGGAAATTCTCTGCTATGTTAATTACACAACTGGACTGTAAAAGGATGGTAGAAACGAGGAAATCGAAGGGGTTATATAGACTTTGTGTACTATTTTCGTAGAATGGAACTACGTTCTGCGATTCGCTGTACACTCTTACCATACTATCGCTCCCCCTTTTCCAACTTCCTTGTCGTCAAAAATGCCCTAGCGTTGATGCATCACCTGTGCCACAAAAATATACCCTGTAACTGCAGAGTATCGTCAGTCCTATATTCTTATGTCAAAGTAGCAACCATTACCACTCTCTTTCATAACCCCATCGGCCGATCTGAGCAGGGTTTCTCGATTGTCGGAGATACCGCGAATCCATACTACAGGATTCCCTATCTCAGCTTCAAAGCGTGTAGACTGAGTCTGAGAGACCTTCCTCTTGCAGAAATGAGGCTATGTAGCTGCAGATGGCTGTGTATCCACTCTCGCAGTAATATATGCTGTCCTGCCAGAAGTACTGTATGAAGCCAAAAGTTCTCTTACAAGTTCCCACGCCATACTTCTGATATGGCTACAACTCTGACAAAATTCCTCACAAGGTTGTATGATCTGCCTGCTTGTAACTATCTATGTCTCTCTCTGTTTGTGATCTAGCTCTCATACCGCCGGTGTTTCGTATTCGATTATCAGGAAGGCTAACCGAAGCTCTGAGGATACAATCTGCAACCTATCATAGTCAAAACGGCGGAAATCGGCCCTTCTCACTACAAATCAGGCTAGGTCGAGGTATATAGCGTATATCACTGTCTCCATAAAGGGAAGTTGCCGAGCTTCCTGTCCTCGACACGTAATTGATCTGCAGCGCAAGTAGGCAGCAGCTACCCATATCGTCGCGAGGCATTTTTGCCATTGGCTATATCGTGATGTGGTAGAAGTAAAGCCAAGGCGTAGCCACTGCAGCTAGCATCACCGAGGGGCGCAGTTGTAAGGTTTGTGATGATGTGACAGCGGGAAAGGGAGGCCAAGCTCGTATTTTGACAAATATGATGCGATGGAAAAAAGGAAACCTGTCCCCTTGTAAATACCTACATCTCCTTACCTGCTTGCGACCTGATGCTCAGACCGTCGGCGTTTCGTGTTCGGGAGCAAGCAAGGATGCTCGACAGGAATAAGCCCTTCTCATCACAAATCAGCCTAGGTCAAGGCATACAGCTCATACCCCTATCTCACGATGCAGAAAACTCACCAGGATCCGTCTCTCGACACGTCATTCATTCGCGGCGCAGCAACTACACTGCCGTGAGGTATTTTTTCGATTGGCCAAATCCCAATGCATGAATGCAAAGATATCTGCAGACGGAGTCACCGAAGGGCAGTATCGTAAGGATTATGACAGGAGGAAGAAACTGAGCTGAATTCCATACACGTATTTCAGCCAATAGAATGAATTTAAAAATAACAATCGATATTGCAATTAGTGAAATGTGTCGAGTTCAGAGGAGTAAACCGGGAATTGTGACTTTAGATGCATCGTATTCTCGAGGTTTTCAGCTGCGGCAAGGCCGATGTGAAGGGCATTCGAAGTGGGTCTATGTAGAAGGGGTCGACAGTGTATAGCAGGGTATAGCGAAGTCGAATGACCAAGTAAAAGAGGGTTGAAAGAGAATTGAAAAGGATGAAAGTCAAGGAGAGGAGGACGCGCGATTTTTATAGACGTTGAAAGCGGCAGCTGGTCCGTGCACGCATCTTGCCTGATACGGCGGCCGCTAAACTCGGGGGGGGAAGCACCGCGACTGAGATTATAATAATAAAGAAATTAATTTTAATAATATATAGAAAAATAATATTCTCTATAATTCATATAGTAGTAATTATATTTTTAGTAATAGAAAAAATTATTTATAATTTTAGATTTTTAAATAGTTTTTCTCTTCTTATAAATATTAACTAATTAATATAAAGATATTAAAAAGGAAAAAAATCTTTTTATTAATTTTGGTTTTTATTTTTAGAATTTGAATTTGAATATATAGTTTTTCACTTTTATTTTATATTTATATATTTTGTAATTTAATTCTATTATATTAGTAATTTCAAATATTTCTAGATAATTTCTTATATCTATAATAAATTTACTTTTAGCTTTTATATATTTTTTATTAAAATATAGTTTTTTCATTATATTAAATACTATTTTCTTTCTATTTTATTATAGTAATCTTAAATTAATTTAATTTCTTATTTTAGTTAATCTTCTATTTATATTAATAATAATTTAGTTATTTCTTCTTTTTAATGTATTTATAATTTTAATAAAGAAATATGAAAAATATTATAAATTCAGAAATAAAATAATAACTATATATAATATATTTAATTATAGTTATCAATATATTTAAAGATTATAAATAAACTTAAATATTTATCTATTAATTTTATATTTAATCTAAATTACTTAATATTATAGAATTTAATTATAATCTAATTACTAATTTGGAATTATCGTTATTTATATTTCGAATTATAAAATTTCTTCTAATATTTTTATACTAAATAGAGATAAATTACTAATAAAATATATTTTCTAATAAATATCTTAACTTTTTCTTTAATATAAGATACTTTCTTTCTAGAAATATTATCTTCGATATTTTAAATATATAAAACAAAGTTATAAAAAACAATAAATAGAAATATATTTATAAAAGTATATTAGAAATTATTATATATAAATTCTATAAATATAAGTTTTATTAACTAATTATTCTAATTATATATATATATAATAATAATAAAGATAATACTTAAATATTTAATTTTAGTATTCTATTTATTTATCGATTTAAAATCGAAATATTATATTAAGTTTATAATAGATAAATAAGAGAAAATAGAATATAAACTAGAAATTAAATATAAACTAAATTTCTTAATTGATAATAATATTTATTAATATATTAAAGTTTTTAAAAATCTTCTATATAAAAATCTCTATTAATATAGAAATATTAATTATCTTAATTATAAAGATATACTATATTATTTTTGTGAATTTATTAATAATTATTAGAATCGAATTATAATTATAATTATTTAGTTTATTTAATAATAACTTTGTAATAAAGTTTATTATAATTTCTTATTATAGTTTAATTAAAGAAGAAAAAGAATGTAATTTATTATAAAATAAATATCTTTTAACTTTAATTTTCTAATATATTATATAATTATTAATATATTATTTTATATCTGTTTTTATATTGAATTAAAAATATTTTCTGAATAATAATTCAAAAGTTTTGGAAAATTTATAATATTTTATTATTAGATTATTATAATAACTTTATAATAACTTTATTTTAAAATCTATATCTAATAATATATAATAAATAATCTTTTTTTTCAGAAATATATTATTCTTTATTATAATATTTATTTATATTTAGAATCTAATATTCTTATTTTATTTCGATATCGATTTATATTTCTTTTTCTAAACAAAATTTTTATTTTATTATAATATTAAGAGAATATCAAAAATTAATTTTATTATAAATTCGAATATTATTTCGGTTATTAATATATATAATAACTATAAGATATATTATTTATAATTAGTAACTTTATTAATAAATTTAAATAAAGTTTCTTTTTTATATATATAATCTAGTTCTATTATTTTTAGTTTTATCTTAGAAACTCTATAATATAAATATAATAGTTTAACTAATATTATCTTAATAATTTCTTTAAAGAATTATCTATATTAATCCAATCTTAATTTTAGTTTAGAATATAAATAAAGAAGTAGATTATTATTATTTATATTAAATCTAATTATATAATTTTCTATATATAGACTTTATATTATATATAATTAATTAAATAACAATATAATTATATTATATTATATATTCTATAAGAAATAGAATAAATTTAATTTTTCAATATTATCTTTAGTAACTTTATTTATATTTTATTTATATAAAGTACTTTTATTTATAGAATAGATTTATAAAAGATAGAATAAATCCAATTTTTTTATAATATCTTCAATAATCAAAATATTTATATTTTGTTTTTATAATATAATAATATCTTTAATAAAACTGATTTATTAAAAATAAATCGAATTTAATTTCTCAATATAATTTTTAATAAATTTAATATATAGTTTCTATTTTAATAACTTATTTAATTAATAAGATATATTATCTAATCTATAAATATTATAATTAATATTTATTATTATTATTATATTTAGAATTTATAACTTTATCTATAAAATAGAAAATATTTTATCTTTAATAATATTTATCTTTTATTAATAATCTAATTATCTTAATAAATTATTTATAGAATTAGATTTATTTAAATAGTATTTAATTATAAAGTTAAATTTAATTAAATTCTTTATCTATCTTATTTAATAATTATTCAATTTCTTCTTAATTATAAAATATTTTAAATTATTATAGTTTATCTTAATTATAATTACTTTATATATATATTAAAGATAATATCGTTATTATTTGAAATTTATAATTATAATTATTAACTTAAAATTATAAATTTTATATCCAATTTCAGAGCTTTATAGTTTATATAAATAAAAGATAATAGAATATTATTAATTTAATAATCTTTTATTATATAATTAAAATAATATCTTTATTATTATAAATCTAAAAATTTCGATTTTTAAATAGATTTTTCTTAAAGAATCAAAATATTTAAATATCAATATAGAGATAAATATATCTTTTAATTATTCGAATATTATTTATATTTTATCTATTATTTAGAATACTTTTATTATATCTTTTAGTAAATTAGAAAATAATTATATAATTCTTAAATAGTTTTCGATAAATTATTTATAGAAATTAGTAAATTTTAAGAAAATCTATATTTTTCAATAGAGTTTTAATAATAGTTATTTATAAATTATAATTATAATAAATCTTCAATAATAGAATAGATTTAATTTTAGAATTAATAACTAAAAAATTAAAAAAGTTCTAGAACTTAAAGAATTTAAATATAGGAAGTTGATTATATATAGAGTATATAATATATTAATATTATAGTAACTTAGATAAAGAATTTAACTAAATAAATCTTAAATAAAGAATTGGTTTTAGATTATTTTTATAAAGTTTATTATACTATTTTCTTCTCTAAATAAATTTATTTTCGAATATTATTATTTTAGCTAAGAACTAATAATTAGTATTAATTTAAATAAATATAGGATAAGGAATATATTAAAGAAATAAGTTAAAGAATATATATTTTTAAATTAATATTATTAAATAATTATTATTAGTATAATTATAATTCTCTTCTTTATTCTAAAACAGTTATAATTATTTAAATAAGAAGATAAATAAATTAAGAAATATTAGATTCTCTAAATAAAAATTATATAATTTATATAATATTATCTTCAAATTAGAAATTTTATATTAGATTAGATTAATATTATAGTTAAATTAGGAAATATAGTATTTTAGAGATCTATAGTATTTTCTATAAATAAATATCTTATCGATTTTATATTTATTAGTATTTATAATATTAAGTAATAATAGAAACTTATTATATTAGCTAGATAATAAATTATTAGTAGTTTTATATAATTTATCTATTAAGAATATATTATAGATATATATTATATTAGATAGTTCTAAATAGAATAAATAATCTATTTTCTCGAATATTTTAAAATATCTATTTATAGAATAATCTAACTTTCTTAATAATTATTATATTAGGAGATATTATATATCTAGTTATATATAATTATCTATATCGAAATCAATAGATCTTTGATATATATTAGTTATTTTAGATATATAATTTTATATTTTCTATATAATAGAATATATATATTCTAGTATTTTATAATTATAATAAATATAAATATAGATATTATTTATATTAAGATTATCAATTATAAAGTAATTTATTTATTAGTTTTATAAAGCTTTAGAAATATATCTATAGAATATTTTAAAAAACAAGAAATCTTTAAATAATAAATATAAAAATATTAACTAAATATAATCTATTATAGAAAGATATTTTAACTAATTATTTTGATAATAGCTAATGAAGAGTTTTAAATATTTTTATAAATATTAATTATAAATCTCTATCTAACTATCTATTTATAGATAGTTTATAATAAAGAGTTTAGTATTTATATTTAAGATATTATTAAATTTCTTCTAGAAAGAGAAAATAAATTAAAAACTATAATTTAATAATATAATAGTTAATAAATTATAGTATCGATAAATATATATCAAGTATAGTTTAGTTTATTTATATATATCGATAGTTTTATAATAGAAAATAATAATAATTTATTTATTTAGATAATCGATAATAATTAATATATTATCGAATCTATATTTATTTTTATTAAAACTAT
Organism: Rutstroemia sp. NJR-2017a BVV2; assembly: GCA_002946415.1. Classification (NCBI taxonomy): domain Eukaryota; kingdom Fungi; phylum Ascomycota; class Leotiomycetes; order Helotiales; family Rutstroemiaceae; genus Rutstroemia; species Rutstroemia sp. NJR-2017a BVV2. The sequence continues at coordinate 24,557 of NJPS01000051.1, forward strand.
AGTAATCTATAATAATATATTTTTAAATATATATAAAGATTAGTAAAGAATATAATAAACTAGATATTTTATTTCTAGATATTAAATTATAATAGTAGATATAATAATTATATATATAAATAATAATATTATCTTGAAAATTATATTAATAATACTAGTAGATAAATAATAATATAATTTTTCGAATACCAAAATATATAGTTATTATAAAATTATAAATTTCGCGAATTAGGAAGATATATAAATTATTTATATTAGAAATAATTAAATAACCTTTATAAAATAATAAACTATTTTATATAGAAAACTTAGTTTGATTAATAGTTAATATAATTCTCAGAAATTATAAACTTTTTATCTCTCGATTTATCTATAAAATATATATAATAAGAGTTAGTTGATTTAATATACTATATAATTCGAATAGCTAGAAGTTAGTTTTGTAAAAGTAGATATATATTTAAATAATAATTATCTAAAAATCTAATTATTCTTCTTTTAATAATTATTATATTTTTTTCTTCTTCTTAGTTTTATTCTAAAAATTCAATTTATTTATTCTATAAATTAAAATATTAGTTAGAAGATTTTATTTTCTAAAGTAGTATATAATCAAAAAGTAGTAATTAATAAATAATTTAGTTTAATATATTTAACAAATATTAAAAGATTTGATTGATATAAAATATTCTAGTACTTTATAATTAATATAAATATATATCTAATAAAGGATATTAGTTAGTTTAATATATTAATTTGCAAATAATTTAATAATAGTTAATATTTCTTTATATTATATCTTACTTAACTAATATTATATAGAAGTTGATACTAGGATATAATATTATATATTATAATTTGTAAATAGAGAATTGAATAATAAATAAATTGAAATAATAATAACTAAATAATAAATTATTATTTGAATTAAATATAAAGTTTTATATATTAAAGAAACTATTTTATTTATATAGATCTTTATTTTCCTAGATAATACTAAATAATATATTATTATATACTATCTTCTAATATTAGATAATATATTATCTAATATTATTCGATTTCTATCTAAAGTTCTATTATTATTTAATATAACTAAATTTAAGATTTTTAAATCTTATAATTTATAATATTATCTTTTTTCTAGATAAGTATTATCCTCGATTATATATAAATAATAATTAGTTCTATTAGATTCTAAATATTCTATTTACTAGATTCTTCTTTTAATATAATAATTTATAACTTGAAAAGATATTTTAAACAAATTCTTCTAGGAAATAAAATTAAAAGAAATAATATTGAAATAGTTCTTTATTCTTATTATAAAAGAATAAAGTATTATTATATTATATTATCTTCTATTAATAATAACTTAGCTTTCAGATATTATATCGAATATATTTATTAGAGTTACTTTTTTTATAATTATATAAAGTAGAATCGGATATTATCTATATTTAATTGAACTTTATTAGATTGATAATTGGTAAAGTTGAATAAAAAAAAGAAATAAATTATAATTATCTTTTAAAAAACTATAGTGAAAATTCTTTGTTTATAAAAAGAAAAGATCTTCTTTAAAATATATAAATAGAAAATAATAAAAACTAGATTAAATTCCTTCGATAAATTAAATATTATTAAGGAAAAAGAAAAATTAAAGAAGAAATAAATTAAATAAGTTTTCTTAGAAGTTAATTTTTCCGAAATTAATTCTTCGATTTTTGAGTTTTCTCTAATAAACAATTTTAAACTATTTATCTAGTTAATAACTAAAAGTTTCTTTAGTAAAATTCTTCTAGATTTTGTAAATAATTCAAATTCTTAACTAGTTTTTATATATTTTCTAAATTTAGATATTCTTCTTATTTAATTAAGTAATAAAGTATTTCTCTAATATATTTATAATTTAATATCTTCTCGATTTTATATATAATATTTAAATTTATTAGTTTAATTTTAGTATATAGAATATTTAGTATTCTATCTAATACTAATTCAAGTAAAAAAATATAGAATATCAGATATATTTTTAATATATTTAGTAATTTTAATTTATAATTAATTAATTCAATTTTCCTATTTATCTTAAATAATCTAAATTTCTTATAATTCAATTTATTATTTAATTATTTAATATCGATATTTTGTTATAGAAGATAAACTTTATCTTCTTTTTTAAATATAGATTTTATATTATATTTCTTATTATAATATTTTATTAATCTAATAACAAAGAATTTGATATCTAATAATAATTATTTTTAGAATTCTTTTATATCTTCTATCTTCTTAATTATTATATCGGAATTAGTATTCTGAAGTAATAATATATTATAAAATTTAAAATAGAATCCAAAGTTTATATAAACTAAGATTATAACTATAATATCTTATTTCGATATATTATATATAAACTAAGTAAATAATAGTAATTCTATTTAGTTATCTTATTTATAATTAATATAATATTATAAATATATTTCTATAATTTGATTTAATTATTCTATTTAATTATCTATCTATAAATAAAATACTATTGATATCTTCTATTTGATATTTATAAATATAGTTAATATTTCCTAGAATTTTAAAGTAAATAACTTATCTTTATTAGATATTATTTTTATTAATATTCTATAAATACTAATTATATTTTTTATAAATATTTGAATTAGATTCTCTATTATATAGATTTTTTTGAAAGATAATATATATTCGAATTTTGTTAGTTAATCTATAATTACTAGAATTAAATTATATTTAATTTTTATTATTAGTTTTTTTAAATTAGATAGTTTGATTATAAAGTTTTATAATATAGATTTCTATAATTAAGAAAATATATTAGAGATTTTGAATTATTTATATAAAATATATCTAATTAATTTATTTTTTATATAGATATTATATTTCTTAATTACTTTCTTGATTATCTAATTTATTTATAGAAAGTAGTAATTTTTTTTAATTTATATATATATTTTCGCGATTCTCTAGTATCTATAAATTAGTAATTTATAATATTTTCTTATAAATAATTTAGTTATTACTATAGAGATATATATCTTTTTATAGAAATATATAATTTTATCTTTGATTATAAATCTTTTACTTTCTATTTCTAATATATATTTAATAATTGAATCTATATTATAATAGATCTTAACTTCTTTTTATACTTAATCAATATTAAATATTGATATTATAACTATAAATTATACTTTGTTAAAAATTAAAATATTATTCTCTTATTTCAAAATTATATATAATTTATATATCTTATTCTTAAGATATTCTAGTTTATAATTAAGAATATTAATTTATATATTTTCTATTTCTTTGATATATAAAATTTAGAAATTATATAAACTTAAAATCTTTATTTATCTAACTTATTTTCTATTTAGTTATTTTATAATTATAAAATAAACCAGATTCTTATAATCTATATATATTTATATTAGTAATTTCAATTTTTCTAAATAAACTTTCTATTTTCTAAAAATATCGATTATTATAAAAAGTTCTTTATTATATATTTTATAATTTAACTTAATTAGTAATAGCTTTCTAGAATGAAAAACTATTAATTATTATTTTCTATTTTTGTTTATTTAGTTAAAGATTATTCTAAATATATAATTAGATATATCAATTTCAATTATAATTTCTTTTTTAAAATCAAATATAATAAATATTAAAGTTTCTATAAATACTTTTTTTAGAATTTCAAAAACTACTTAGATATTATTATTCTAAATAAATATCTTTATAAAATTCTTATCTATTTTATCTTTTATTTTACTAAATAAATTAGAATTTCTATTATTAGTTTTCTTAATTAGTTTTATAAATAGTATTATAATAGAAAAATATTTTTTGATAAATCTTTTATAAAAGTTTATAAATCTCAAAAAAGATTGGATTTCTTTAATATTATTTAGTTATTTCTATTTAAATATATTTTCTACTTTTCTGAAGTTTATCTTAAATCTCTAAATATTAATAATATATTTTAGAAACTTAGTTTCTATAATATAAAAACTATATTTTTTAAGTTTAAATAAGATATTTATATCTATTAATATCTATAATATATTTTGAATAACTTTAATATATTCTATTTCTATTTTTGAAAAAATTAAAATATTATCTAGATAATAGATATAACTTATATTAAGTTATTTATATAATAGATTATAGATCAAATATATATATATTATTAATATATTTATTAGTTCGAATAATATTATAAAGTATTTATAAAGTCTATATTATATATAAAATTTTATTTTCTATTTATATCCTTTTTTAATATAAATTAGATTGAATTTAGTTTTCTAATCTAACTTTATAAAAATCTTTATTTATTCTAATCGATTTTATAATTTATTTACTAATAATAGAGAATATCGATTTTTAATTATAATTATATTAAACTTCTTATAATTAATTATAAATCTTTCTTTTATATCTTTTAGTTTAGATATAAAGAATATTAGTATTTTTATTAATAATATTAATTTTTATATAAATCCTTTTCTAAATATCTTATCGAGATATTCTCGAAGTTATATCAACTTTATTTCTAATAATAATATTATTAAATAAAAAAATAATTTCTTTCTTTTTTCTAATAAGATTTCATAATCCCAAAATTGATATTTTGATAATATCTTTTCGTTAAATTATTTTTTGAATATTCTAATATATTTCTAGTATTATATTAATATTTTTTTTAATAAAGGATTTTGAATATTTTAATATTCTATTTCTTAGATATTATTTATCTTTAGCTTATTCTAGAATATTAGTTTTATAAGTTTTTATATATCTTGTTAATTATATTTATATTGATCTAAAATAACTTTTTTTATAATTCAATCTATTCTTGAATTATATTAATATATTTATAATATTTCTAAGATTATCTAATATCTATTTAATAATATAATATCGAGTTATATTTATTCTTTATAATTAGTAATTTATATTATTATATTTTATATCTTTTATCAAACGAAATTATTTTTGTTAACTAATTAACTATCTATTAGTTATAGTAAATATAGTTTTATTTTCAACTAAGTTTTGAAATTAATAGTTTTTATAATTTCTAATATAATAAAATTTCTTATAGTTTCTAAATCTATTATAATTCGGAATTTATATTTATTTAGTTTAATTAGATAATAAATCTAAATTTATCTTATTATTGATTTTAATTATTATTCTGAATCTTCAGAATTCTAAATTTTTCTAGTTTTTTTATTTTTAGATTTTTGTAAATATTATCTAGATTTATTTTTATCAAATTAGTATATCAAGTAATAGTTATTATAATAAACTATCTATAAAAGACAAATATATTTATATTCTAATATTAAGAAATTAATTGTTTTTGAGAATTTAATTACTTTAAATTATTAGATTCGGTTTTTTTATTATTTCTTTTTTTAATTCTTATAATAGAATTTAATCTAATACTTTAGTTTTCTATATTCGAAGTATAAATCTTTTTTTTATTATTTATTTATTCTTTTCTTAGTAAATAATTTCTAACTCGAATTATATTTAACTTTATTAATTTTAGCTATCTATTCTATTATATTATAAATACTTTATAGCTAAATTATAAAGAGAGAAATTAAGATAATAGAATTAATTAATTATTTTCTATTTAATAATCTTTTTATAAGTATTTATATTTGATTAATAATTACTATACTTTCCAAATTTAGAAAAGAAAAGAAGATTTTTATCTTAGAATAATCTATTAAGTTAGTATTTCTAAGTTATAACTTATAGTTTCTATAACTTGGAAAATATAATTATTTAGATCAAATTATTAGTTAGCTTAACTAGTTAATCTAATCTATTTATATCTAGTTTTACTAACTTTACTATTTATTTCTATAATATATCTTCTAGATTGAATATTCAATCTATTTTATATTATAAACTATATAATATATCTAGTTGATATTTAGTTATAATATATTAAATCTAGCTTTATATATTAATATTTAGTTATTTATCTTATATATAGAAATATATATTACTATATATATTATTATTATCTCGATTTAATAACAAATATATTATAGAAATAAAGATCTTAATCTCTAGTTATCTTTATTTAAAAATATTTATTATATTATATAAAAAATAGATAATCTTAATAATAAGTATTTAGTTTATTTTCGGTAGATTTTTTAAATAAATATTTATTAATCAAATTATAGTTGCGATAGTAACTACTAATATTATATTTATTATAATTATTATTTGTTATGATTTTTGGATAACAATATATTTACTAACTCTATATTTGGTAAACTTAAATACTTTTTTCTTTTTATTCTTTTCCTAAATCTTTTTTTCTCTTCTATATATTATTTTCTACTATCACTATTATTATATTCTATTTTTAGTTACTATCTTTTTTCATAATCAATATTTTATTTTAATTATACTTATATATAATCTAATAAAGTATTATTATAAATAACGAAAGTAATAAAATAGATATTCTTAATATTAATAATTGAAGTATTTTATTTATAATGAAAATAATAATTCTTTATTTTTAGCTAATAATCTTTTAAAAATAAGTTTTCTTAATTATTTATATAGATTTGATCTAGTAGTTTGAAGATTAATTAATTATTAATTATTTGAAAAGTGATTTTAGAGTAGTTATAACTAATTCTAAAAATAAAATAATTATTAATTCTTTTTATAATTTTGAAAATAAAGTGAAGAAGATATATTTCAATAATTGTTTGGTAAATAGATTTTCTAGATTATTTTTATATTTTTACTTTTTTTATTTTTATCTTTATATACTAATTTTTCCACTTTAGTAGGATAATTATAAGATATTATTTATAAGTAGTATTTTTATATAAAGTAATCTTCTTATTGAAAATAAAATAAATAAGTTTTTAGATATTAATATTCTTTAGAATCGAGAAAATAAAATATTTCTTTAAAATAAAGATTTTAAGTTTATTAATTTCTAAAAAAGATAAATTAGTTTTGATTATATTAGTTATATTATTATATAACTTATTGATAGAGCTATAAATAATAAATAATCTATTGAAAATAGTTCTATATCTATTATAAAGAATAAATCTATATCTATTATAGAGAATAATTCTATCTTCAAGTTTGGAGATAATCAAACTTCGATAATAAATTTTAGTAAATATATTGATAAAGATAATATAGATTCTAAATCTAGTAATAATTTATTATTATTTATTTCTTATTACTATCTCTCTATTATCTATTCTAAATCTTCTTTTTATTCTAAAATTCTTTCTATTTACTAATTATTCTGAATTATAGTTATTATTTATATTAAAAAATAATTTTACTATTTATTTTGTTTATCTATTTATATTAAGAATAATAAGTTTAAATATCTTTATTGATATTATATCTAATCTATTATAAATAGATCTTATTTTAAATAGAAGTTTTATAATATTAATATAACTAAAATTCAGAATTGTTATTATTTCTAATATAAGATTTATTTTTATAAACCTTTATATTCAATATTTCAAAAGATTATTTATAGATATTTGATTTATCAATTAGATAAAGATAAGAAAATAAAATTGGTTTATATTTATAATTTATTAGATTAGTTAATTTATTGATTAGATTAAGAAAAAGTATTATATTATTCTCTATTTGATAATAAAGTATCTTTATAATAATAAAAATAATATTATTAAAAATACTAAAATAGAGAAATATAAGATTAATAAAATAAATATCGAGAATTGAAGAAAAAGTTATATAATAATTACTTATTTTTAAAAAATATTATCAAAAGTAATAAATAAACTTACTTTACTTATTTATAAATACTAATTATTTTGTAAGTTTTTTATTTAGTTGGTAATTGGTTTTATTTTAAATAGTTGAAACTAATATCCTAATATATAACTTAATAAAATATTATAGATATTCTCTCTTATTCTTATATCTTAATAATAAATAAATTATTTAATTTCTTCAATCTTATTCTAAATATCTTGTAAATAAAATAATACTCTGAAATATTCGAAGTTTTATTTAATAAGGTTCTTTATTAATCTATCTATTAATATATTATTAGTAGAGAGATAAGTAATATCAAAGTTTTTCTTTTTATATTTCTATCTCAATTATATATTCTGGATATCAATATATTAGAGCTTTATTAAGATTTACTTATTTGTTTTTATAACTAACTAGATTATTTATATATTATTATAATAAACTATAATAGGATCTTCGATTTATAAATTAATTTTCTTAAATAATCTTATTATTATTATAATCTCTTTAATAATATATTTTATATTAAATAATTCTACTTCGATTATAGATATAATAATAATATCTTACTAAATAGTTTTCTATAAAATTAATTTGCTAAATAAATTTATAATATATTTTTAAGATAATTATTTAGTTATTTGATTATCTATAAATAATATATTTGATATAACTAAAAGTTAAGTTATATAATCTATATTATATTCGATTACTAAATATTATATTTCTTATAGATAATAAATATAATAATCAATAATTTCAATATAGATTTGGTTTAGATTAATTAGATAGTAATTAAATTATAATATTATAAATATTATATCTATTTATAAGATAATTGCTATATATAAAATTAAATCAACTTTCTTTTAAAATTTCTTGATTTTGGATAAATAAACTATTTCGATATTCTTTTTAAATTTAATAGTTGAGAATAATATTAAAATTAGTTATTTTTTAATTTGATCGAACTTATATATAATCTTCTTAATATAAATATTATAAACTAGTTATAATTTCTTTTATTATTAGTTTTTAAGAATCTATATATTTAGAAACTAAGTTATATTTCCAAATTCTCGAAACTTATATATTACTTTGATTTTCTCAATAAATATTTTAATAGTTTATTTATTTCTTTTATAATAGAGTATTTAGAAATTATCAATAAAGAAAAAAATAAAAATCTTTCTATTATAATATAAATAGATATATAGTTCTTCTTTATAAAAAGTTGTTTCTAGAAATATTAGTATAATAATAAAATCCTTAAACTAAATAATAGATAAATCTTATAATCTATAGAAAGTATAATCAATAATAATATATATTTCTAAAATTCAATATCTATTTAGTAATCTATAATATATCGATTTACTATTTGGATTATATAGTATATTTATAAATATATTAATTATATTAAATTATTTGTTCTCGAGATCAAATTTAGTTATAATTATTATAATAATTCTGAAGAAATATAATATAAAGATAATTATATAGATAGATTTAATTATATTCTTTATTTGAAGATTATTTCTAATTATTAGTCGAAATCAGTAATATATTATATAATCTTTCTAATTTATTTTATAATCGAATATCTACTTTAGTAAAATAGATTTGGTTATTACTAAATCGAATATAACTTTTCATCAAATATTATATAATATAAATATTTTGATTTCTTAATTATAGTTCTTTTTAAACTAATATCTAAAAAGATAATTTTGTAATTAATAATAATATTTAAGTAATTTGGCGATATTATTTATATAAACTCGAGATAGTAGTTAAAATTGTAAATCGATAATCTTAGGTTTTTGAATAATAACTATTATAATAATATTATATAGAGTTATATATTAGTTTTATTCTTTATTCTTATTTATTCTAGATTAATCAAATTATAAAATAGAGTAAAAGTTATTAAGTAGATTAATATTTTGATTTTCTGAATATTAAATAATCAAGATATTAATAAAAATATAAATATATTATACTTTATATTTAGATTTGAGATATTGAATTCATCTATTTTTCTATTAACCAGATATTTGGGTTTTAGTAAGCTAGATAGAATCTCGATCTAGAATAATTTTTCGGTAGAATATAATAATCTCTAATCGAGATTATTTTAATATTTGCTTTGATAAGTAATTAGAAGAAGGATCTAGAATTCTTTTAATTAGATTTGAAAATATATCGATTTCTATAAAAGTAATCTCTTTCTTAATTTATAACTAAGTAATTTTATAAAGATAAGTATATTTTAGAAATAATAGTTTATTTTCTATATTATTATTATTATAATCAAATTATATAGATATTTGTATTAATAGTAAATATCTTATTTAATTTGAATTAATAGATTTATTATCTAAACTACTTTTATATATTCTATAAAATATATCTATAATATTGGTAAATTTAAAATCTATAGTAATATTAAATTCATTTAAATCGATATTATCTTTATCTTGATATTTATAACTATTTCTATTTCTAAATATTAGTATTATATATATTATAATATCTATTATATTATTATTCTTCAGATTATTGAATTTTTATTAAATAAATAAATAACTTTTAATTCCTTTTTCTATAATAGAAAAAAATAAATCTTTTCTTAATAATTATATATAAATTTGGTTTTTAATTCCTTTATCTATAATAAGAAGATATAGATTAATCTTTAGTAATCTTTTATTATTATCTAGATAATCTAGTATACTATTAAATTTAGAACTATTATTTGATCTTTTATTATTATCTTTACTAATAATATTTACTTTCGAGATCAAAGAATAATTTAATATAGTATTGTGATTTCTTAATAAAATAGAGAGTTATAAGATTCTTATTATAATATCTATTTAGTAAACTATATTATTACTTTCTAGAATAGATTTATTTAATTAAAGATCTATCTTTTTATTGAATTTATAAATAAATTCTATAGTTTGATCAACTAATAATATTAAACTAAGTTTATTTTCGTAGAAATATATTAGTTCCTTATTAAATATAATATTTCTCGTAATAATAACTTATTTGAACTATAATATCTATATTCTATAAATTGATATTTCTAAGATATAATTTATTAGATAACCAATATATATTCTAGAATTTAATTTATATTATTTTCTCTTTTTGTTTACTTTTCTATCTTTATCTAAAGAATAAATTTAATATTTATAATAATAGATTCTATTCTAATTAGATCGAAGATCTGAAATAATCTAGATAACTAATATAAAATTATATTAGCGAAAATATAATTGAAATTATAATTTAAATACTTTATTTAAAGTTTTGAAATCTCGTTTTTAAAATAGACTAATATTATAAAGATAAATTATAATCTAAATAATTTCGATTTAAAGATTCTCTAGTAAATTTATATTTATATATATTTTAATTGTTTTTATAATTACTTCCTAATTAATTTGTTTTGTAACTTTATTCAACTTATAGATATTAGATAAGAATAATTTAATTTCGATATTTTGTTTTATAGTCTATTTCTAATATAGAGTTATATTTATAATTGAAATAATAGAAATATTATTATTCTATTTGATTATATAGATTACTAATTTATACTAATATTATATTCAGATCTTGAATATAATTATTATACTAAATACTTCAAAATATAATTTCTAATATAATAGAAATCTAAAAAGTTTTTTACTAAATACTTCTTTAATTAATAACAATTATAATATTCTATTATATAAATTTAGAAAATCGAATAGATTCTATATAATCTTATAAAATAATTATAGAGAGAATTAGTTATTTAAATTATATTTAATAATCTATTTAATATATATTTATATATAATTCTTATAGTTAATATATTTTAAGTTTTTAATTCAAATACTTTTTATAAAATATATAAATTTTTCGAATATCTTTTATTCTAAATAACTAGTTCGGTTATATTATCAATTTATATTATCTTCTCTTAGTAATAAAAGATCTTTTGATTTATAATATAAATAATAGATTTTATAATTTAATATTAGATATACTATTATAGAGTTATTTATTGATATATTTAATAAGATAATTAAATAGAAAGTAGAAGGTTTCTTGAATTCAAGAAATATTAAATTGAATTTATATTCTAAATTAGTTATAATAATATTTAACTTTAGTATTCTAATTTTCAAAGTATTATCTAATATATAAATTTATAAATCCGAATTATAAAGTCGAATTTCTTAAATAATATTAATATAAAAACCAGATATCAAAACTATATTTATAAAAACCAAATTTTTAATATTAGATCTATATATATTATAGAGATAATTTTTGATTATTTATATTCTATAGCTGATAATATTGAAAGAAGAGGTTTTATATTTTATAATATTATTTGAAGTTATTTGATTATATTTATTATTATCTAGAAAATTAATATTATTAACTAAATATATAACTTTATAGTTATCTAAGAAAATACTATCTACTAAATAATAATAATTAATAATAATTGATATAATATAGATTTCTATATTATTGATTTTCTTAACTAGCTATAGATTAATAATTATATTAATAATCTTCTTAGGAAATAATAATAAGATTATATTATTGATTTAATTATTGATCTTATATTCTTTATTAATAAATATAATATATAGAGAGTTCTAATATAGAAATTTAAGATATTTCAAAATTGTTTTAATATCCTATTTAATTAAAATATTATTTTTATCTATAAAGATTTTCTTTTAGATTACTAAAAGAAGATATTTATAATTTTCAGATATCTATTTATATTTATTAGTTTCTAGCTTTTCTATTTACTATATATAGAGTTGATATAGATATTTAATTTGAATAAGATTATCGATTTTTTAATATCTATAAAATCATCTTTTTAAATTTGATTTTTTATTTTTATTATTTGGATTATTATTAATATAATTATTCTTTTAGAAACTATTATTCAAGTTATTTATCAAATTGATAAATATAAAAATTGTTTTATTTTTTAGATTCTTTATATAGATAATAACTAGATTTCCGAAAATAAAACTATATTATTTCAAGATTATAATAGGTTTTCTTAGTTAAATATTTATAATTATCTTATTAAGCTAATTTTTAGTTTATAGAGAAATTATCTTTATATATATTATTTTAAAGAAAGTTATAATATCAAGGATTCTATCAATATTAGCGATCTTATAAATAAAAACTTATATAAATATTCTATTCTATTTTAGATATTATTAGTTGAGATCAATTATATTATATTTTATTTGGTTGAGTATATTAAAATATTCGAATTATATTTTGTTTAGAATAATTATATCTATTAAAATAAAATATTCTTTAAGAGAAATAATTATCTTTTTAAAAATAATTTTAAAAAAGTTATTTTTTTCGAAAGAAATATCTAATATATATATATTATCTATTATATCAATAATTTATTAATATATCTTTTTGAATACTTAGTAATAAATATTATAATTAATTTTAAATCTATAATATTTCTTTTCGAAAATCAAATAAAGATCTTTAATATCGTTAAGAGTAATTAGTTATAATTATATTAATAATATTAATTAGTTAGTTTTTCTATCCGATTCTAGAATATTAGAAATATTATTTTTAATATTAGTTATAATAGTATTCTTAATAACTTCAATATATTCCGAGAATATTTGCTTATATTAAATATAATATTTATAGTTTTCTCTAGATATAAATTAAACTAAAATTAATATAATAAGTAAAGTAATAATAAATTAATCAATCTATTTCTCGGATTTAGTAAAATCAACTAAATTCTAAATATTATTGATTTGGTAAATTCGCCGAAATTGGAGATATTATATTAACTAATTTAATCTAATAACTAATTTAGTTTTATTGATATCTTTGGATATAATAATCTTAAATAGATAAAATAACAAAATTGATTTAATATAATAATTATATAAGAAATAAATAAAATAAATAAGGATATTTATAAATAATAACAATTATATATAATAAAGGAATTTTACTAAACCGGATTTATAATTATTATATTATAAATACTTTATAACTAAATTATAGAAAGAGACATTGAGATAATAGAATTAGTTAATTATTTTCTATTTAATAATCTTTTCACAAATATTTATATCTAATTAATAATTATTATATTTTTTAAACTTAGAAAAGAAAAAAAAATCTTTATTTTGAAATAATCTATCAAATCAGTATTTCTAAGTTATAGTTTATAACTTCTATAACTTGGAAAATATAATTATTTAGATTAAATTATTGATTGGTTTGATTAGTTAATCCAATCTATTTATATCTAGTTTTACTAGCTTTACTATCTATTTCTATAATATATTTTTTAGCTAAAAATAAGTTTTCGACTTTTTTGATTTATAATATTCTTTATATTCTAGGATTCTTTTATATATATAATTATCGATTTTAATAATTATTTTTATTATAAATTCCAAACTTTCTAGTTTATTGAATTTTACTATTTTATTTTTAATAATATTTTTAAAGTTCTTATAATATTAAGTTTTCAAAAAGTTATTATTCTAGTTAACTTATATAATATATTATTGAAAGATTATAATATAATAAATTATAAAATCTTTCTATTTAAAATTCAATAGATTTCTAATTATATTCTAGTTTTAATCGATATCTTTAAAAACTTAAGATAATCTATCAACAAAATTATTTATATTATAAAATATATATTTTGATTCTTTTTTTACTATAGTAAAAATCTATTTTTTTATATTCTTATTTCTTATATAATTAATAAAAAATAGAAAGAATTAATTAAAAACTAGTTTTCTTAGAAATATTTCTATTTAGAATATTTTCTTGAATTTATATTTAAATAAACAATTATTGAAAATTAAATAAATATTAACTTAAATAAGAAAATAGATAAAAATATTTTAGATATTATTATAAAGATCTAGTATTTTAACTTTAGAATAATTCTTTCTAGTTTCTTTATTATTATTATTATTATTATTCTAAGTAATTAACTATTAAATAATAGAATTTATTATAAAAACTAGAATATCTATTATATCTATTATTATTATAATTAATATAATAAATACTATATCTTCCTAGTTCTAATTAGTTTAAGATTCTATTATAATAATTTCAATTCAATATTTAAAGTAATACTAATATTTAAAATATTATATCTTATTTAGCTAGTATTATATAAAAGTCGATATTAGGATATAGTATTATATACTATAACTTGTAAATAAAAGATTAAATAGTAAATAGATTAAAATAATAATAACTAAATAATGAATTATTATTTAAATTAAATATAAAGTTCTATATATTAAGGAAATTATTCTATTTATATAGATTTTCATCTTTCTAGATAGTATTAGATAATATACTATTATATATTATCTTCTAGTATTAGATAATATATTATTTAATATTATTCGATTTTTATCTAAGATTTTATTATTATCTAATATAACTAAATCTAAAGTTCTTAAACTTTATAATTTATAATATTTTATTATATATTTTATAATTGAACTTTATAGTTTATATAGTTTTTGAAAAGTAAATAATAAATAAATAATTATCTCTATATTTTTATAAAAATATATTAACTACTATTTTATCTAATATATTGATTTCAAATATATAAAGAAATATATAATTATAATATTTAAATAAAGAAATAGAAATTAATATCTTTTTTAATATATTAAATATTTATTAATAATTTTTATCAAAGTCGAAATAAATTCTAATCTTTGTTAAATTAATTAAAGATTTTGCAATTAGATCAAAATTATAGATAAATTAGTAATAGAAATTATAGAAATCTAAAAAAGATTAAATATCTTTTATAATATTAAGATATTACTATTTTTATATAATAGTAATCTTTTCTAGATCTATTTTAATATTTTCGATAAAGATAATAAATTCTAAATACTTTATCTATTTAATATCGAATTTATATTTCTTTATATCAATTTAGAAATTAATATCTTGAAAATATTATAAAACTAACTTTATATATATTATATACTTTAGTTTGTTCTTAGAGTAAATTAGAATATTATTTAAATAAATAATATAGAATATATCTAGATAATTGAAAAATATATTATTTATATAATATTAATAGATTATAAAACTATTTATTAATTCGAAAGATATAACTTTATATTTATATATTCTATAATATATTTAAAAGATAATATATTTTTCTAAAGTAGAATCTATTCGAATATAGTAAAAAACTTAATAAATATCTAATTTAGTAAAGATCTTTATATTTATAATATTAATAAATATTTTGTTAATTAAAGATAGTAGATACTGATCTTTATAAATAAAGATATTAAATATTCGAAAATCAATATAAAAATATAATTTATTTATTAGTTTCTTAATAAAGAAAATAAAGATTATAAATAGTATTTAACTAAATTTAATAAAATCTTTTAATAGATTTTTTATAAAATACTTTTTGATAATCTCAAGTTTTTTAAATAATATCTTATAAAATAGATTATATTTTAATATTTTCTTATTATTATTCTTTAAATAGATCTTATAGTTATAGAAATAATAAAGTAATAAAATATCTAATTTGATTTTAGAGAAGATATAAATATAATTAATATATTTATTAGAAATTGAAAGCTTGATAATATCTATTTATAAAAGAAAATATATAGTTATTTATCAGAATTAAGAAAAGAAAAATTAGATTATAAAAACTATTTTCTATTATTTTTTGTTTTAAGTATTTCGATATTAATTAATTAGATTATCTAATTTTTATAAAGTTATAGTAAATAGTTTATAATTATTATATCTTTTATAAATAGTATTTAAGATAATATCTAAAATAATATAAATTTTAATAATAAAGAATTTATATATAATAGAAAGTATCTAAAAAGATTTTGGGAAATATTTAGAAATTAGAAAAAATAATATTTTTACTATTCTTAACTTCTTTTCTATTTTGATAATATTTAGTTTTACTAACTTCTTATATAATAACTTAGTACTAATTCGGATTATTTTAATTATACTAGAATTCAATCTATTAGATAAAACAAAATCAGAAAAGATAGAATTTAATTCTAGTTCTTTTAAATATTTCTTAATTAGTTTATAAAATAAGATAATTTTGTTAATAGTTTTAATTTAGATTAAAGAATATTTTTTTTTCTAAAATATATCTAGTTATTTATCTTTTTAATTAATATTAGTTTAGTAAAATAATTGATTATAGATTTATTATTATCTAGTTATATTTTGAAATTAATAAAATAATTGAAAATATAAAGTAGATTAATTAGTTATTTTAATTGGTAATAGATATAATTTAGATATATATAATATTTAGTAAATTATTATTATTTTAAAATAATATACTAAGATCTAAGATAAATAATTAAAAAGAAAGTAAATAATTATATATAATTATCAATTATAAAATTAATTAAAATATAATATATAATTTTCTAGTTATAAATATTATTATAGTTTTTAATTTATAAAGAAGATTTCAAATATTTAAAAATAGATTTTAGAATAAAAGAAAGATATTTAAAAAAAGATATATTAATAAATACAAAACTATTTGTTTCTAAATTAATAAGAGTTTTGGATTAGAAAAAGAAGTTATTTTTTATTAAAATATATAAAAATATTATATATTCTTTTTTTATTAAAGTAATTCAATCCAAATATTTTATATTTCTTAATTTATTTAGAAAAGAATTTTTTATTAAATAATATTTTTTATCTAGTTTATTTCTTTATAAATTATATAAATAATTATTTCTATTTTAACTAAAATAAGATTCTTCTAGATATTTATAAAGATTTTTTAAACTTTATCTACTTTAAGATATTTAATTATATTTATAATATAAAGAATATAGAATTTAACTTGATCTTTATTATAATTATCTAAAAAAGTAAAGTAATATTATATATTATTTAATTGAAAAATAGATATATTATAATAAAAGATAAAGTATTATAAAATATTAATAAATATAAAAATATTAAAATATAGATTTATAGATATATATATATATATAGAATATTAAATTATTTTGTTTAAATAATTAATTTATTTTTATTTGTAATATAGAATCTACTTTATGATTTATAAATAAAATCATTAATAGAAATATTAGAATATATAATATTAATAATCTTAATTTCTACTTTATTTATTTCGAACTATTAATAGATCTATATATTATCTTCAAGGAATTAATTAGTTATATATTCTATATTTATAATATATTAATAGAACTTAGTAACTTTAATAATTAAGTTCTAGTAAAAAATATATTTATCTATAATATTTATAATAATAGTAAATAATATAAATTGTTAATAGAATTTGATAGAACTTAAGTTATCTATATAAAGTATATAATATTTATTAGTTATATATTATATTTTTACTAAATTAGTTAAGAAAGTTATTATTAATTTGATAAACTATATAACTATTAAGAAAAAGGATTATTATAAATATAACTTTTCGAGATATATTAATATTATATTTTATATTTACTTTAGAATATATTATTATTAGAAGTTTTTAATTAATAATATATATTGATAAATCTCGAATTATTTTAATATAAATATTTTTTATAAACTTGATCTAATATTTATATTATTATTTAGTTTATTATATAGATCTATAACTTTAGAATAATAAAAAGTTAAACTAATTAATATAGATAAGTTATAGATTTATATATAGAGTATTTTGGGAGAAATATATATATTCTCTTATTAAAAATATTAATATAGTTTATTTAATTAATAGTTGAATATTTCTTAATCTATTAACTTCTCTAGAAAATTCATATAACTATTTTATAAAGAAAATATTCTATTTTTCTAATATTAATATATTTATATTTATTTAGTTATTAGTATTCTTATTAGTAATTTAGAAAATAATAATACTAGATACTAAATTTTATATCTTTTATTAAAAAAGAATTTTATTTTAATCTCTATTATTATTATTATTATTTATATTAGCTCTTTCTTAGATATTAATATATTATCTAGTAAATAAAGTATTATTAGTAATAGAATAGATATTAATTAAATATTTGGAAAGTATTTTATTTATTATTATTATTATTATTAAATAGAAGATATATTATAAAAGTTATTGATAATTATTATATATTAAAGATCTTTTAGAATAGATTTATTCTTACTATTTAGTAATTAGAATAATTAAAAATAAAGAAAGATAAATAATTGATATTATTTAGATAACTATTAATATAGTTAATAAGATTATAAGTTGTTAATAATATAATAAACCTTTAATAATAGAATAGATTTAGTTTTAAAATTAATAATTAAAGAATTAAAAGAATTCTAAAACTCGAAGAATTTAAATATAAGAAGTTAATTATATATAGAATATATAATATATTAATATTATAATAACTTAGATAAAAAATTTAACTAAATAAATTTTAAATAAGAAACTAACTCTAAACTACTTTTATAAGATTTGTTATAATAGTAATATATTTTTTATTTATTTATATATTTTGTATTTTTATAATAAAATCTAAAAAGTTAATTTTTATTAATCTAAATTTATATTTTTTGAAGTTAGTATAAAGTTTGAATTCTTTAAATTTCCGAAATACTTTTATAATAATATTATAATATTTATTCTTATCTTTAAAATAAATAAAGATATTATCGAGATAAATAATATAAATTATATTTATTAACTTTATTAAAGTTTTATTAATATAAACTTGGAATATAATCAAAATATTAAATAATTCGAATAATATAATATAATACTTATAATATTTATATTAAATCTAGAAAACTATTTTTTATTTATTATTTTCTCGAATCCTAATTCTATAATAAATATTTTTTAAATCTAGTTTTATAAATATTTTAGCTTAATCTAATTTATCTAATATTTTATTTATAAAAAAAAAAATATTTAATTCTTAATTATAACTTTATTGAATTTATAATAGTTAATATAAAGATATAGATTACTATTTTTCTTTTTAACAAATATAATTAATATATTTATAATATTAGTTAAATAATATATCTACTTTTTATCTTTATAGATTTTGAGATATTCTTATAAAATCTAAAGTTCGAAATTTGATAATAGATATAAGAATCTAAAAGATAATATAATATCTAGTTTAAAGTTAATATAGTATTTTATTATATAATAATTAAGAAGTATTTCTACTTCTACTTTATCGAAAATATTTTAATATTTCTAATATTCTTATAATAATTAGATATTTTCTATCTCGATTATTTTTAATATTCTTCTTTCTATATTTTATATATTTCTTTATTTTTCTAATATTAATATATAAATACCAAATTGTTTTTTTTTAATATAATATATAAATTTCTTAATATTTATAATTTCGATTATAGATAATATATTATTATAGTATTATATATATAATAATTAGTTGATATCAGAATTTATAATTTCAAATTATAGAATATTTAAAATCAAAGTTATATTTAGAATTTCA